>VDFB02092644.1:0-36699 GCA_007258455.2 Sequoia sempervirens | reverse complement strand
GGCAGTGGAAGAGGAAGAAGGAGGATCAAAAGACCGCTTCTCTTCTTTCCTCTTTCGACCCTTAGCGGCATCGCTGTCAGCCTTCAAGCAAGCCCTATGTGCGATAGCATAAGACGAGGGAGGGTACCTTACCTTCAGCCTCAGACGCCCTTTCTTATAGTTCTGATATGTTTTATGCAAAAGGTTTGTCCTGGGCGGAAGGGGACCCACGGACACAGGCCACGGGTGATCCAAGGAGTAGCTACCACGTGCAACCAGTGGTCTATAATCGGTGTCGTGGATCACGTGCATGGAACCTCCGTGGATAAATTTTAAACATTTATGCACGACGGAGGGTACCGCGTTCATCACCACCAACCAAGGGATACCCAATTTCACTCTGAAGAGTTCAGATCCAGGGATGATATCAAATAGGAGATTCACGGACTTAGGTCCAACTAAGACCGATAGGACAATACTACCCAAAGGGGGTACGGAAAGCCCGTCATGTGTGCGGATGAAACTCACAGGAGCATCGTATCCATCCTTATGTAAAAAGTTTATAAGCATAATCTCCTCCATTATTATGTTCACTTGTGATGTTGGATCAACGTGAACACCAACTACAATGTTTCCATTGATCCGCGCAGGAATGTAAAGAGATGGTTCCTTGTTAAAGCCCATCGGCAAGTCCTACGAAGTAAAGGTTATTCCAACACTACTATCCACAGGCTACACAAAGGGGATGGTTTGATGCAAAAAGGAGGCCATTACGCACATTAGACAACGCTTTCACAGAATCCCCAAAGGTTAACGAATAAGACGGTGACCCAATTAAGGTTTCGTTGTCCAATACCTTTGGAACCTTCCAACTACGCCAGCTAGGGGTTGCAAGTTGGGTTGCAAGGCGACAGCCTTACAACACTCACACCTACAACACTCCTAGAGTACGAGGAAAGAGACTGTCAGTATCGCAAGAACGGAACCAAAATGGTTCACGTCGGGTTCACCAAAAATGTAAGAGAGGGGAACCACAGCGTGCAAGACCCCAGGTCACGGAGGGTCAAGATGCGAGAGGCTGCCCTAACTTACCTCAACTAAGTGCAATGTTTGGGGTTATGAGGATGAGAATGAAGAGGACTATGATGTCTTACAACCACTCTGCAATCCCGAGTTGATTCAGGCTAGGGGAGTTGGTTTTTAGGTTCAACTCTACGCCTCAGGGAGCTCTCTACTTGAGGACGTCAGCGCAAACTCTGGACGACAGCGCAGCCCGCTAGCGTCTCTAAAGTGCGCTGTAGTCCGTACAGTCAGATAACAACAGAGACAAGGTTGAACTCACCAAAACGACTAACGGCCTAGCTACTCAACTAAAAGGCCATAATGAAACAAGCAAATAAACGATATATTCTCTAATGTTGTAAAGTAAATAAGCAAGAGTGAAGAAGACAAGGAGGATCTCACCGAGAAATTCGCTCGCCAGCTGATCCTTCGAAGTCCACGTACTCCTACACACAGAAAGAGGGAAAATGTTGGGTGGCTGTATAGGGGCCTGCCTCAGTCAGACCCCTGTTTAGGTGTTTCCACCTCCACGGACAGCCAAGGAAACGAGATAAAGAAGCAATAAAGTAAAGAGAATAAGAACACTACAATGCAGTACAATGCTACTCAACCAAGTGATAGAGGAGAGGAGAGGGAAGCTTACAACCTCCACCAAGAGCACTCAAGGTTGCTTGGGGGAGAAATGAGAGGAACTCAAGCCTCTGCTGCAATGGCGTAGTCCCAAACATGCTCTACCGAAGTGATGGAGTGTTGTTTTGGCTGCAATGGAATGCTTGAATGTTGCTTGAGAGTGAGTGCAAGAGTATGGAAGATGCTTGTGAATGAAGTGAAGTTAGAATGCATGTTGAAGGGATGAATTTGAAGAAGGAATGGAAGAAAATGGCCATATTTGGCTGGGTCGGCCGAAGGAGGCGTTACTACTTCACTACCAATGAGAAGAGTAACGCCTCTGCTGGCTCAGCCGTAGGAATCTACCAGGAATGTAAGCGTGCCGCGCGGACGTCTGCGCGCTGTGCGGGCGTCCCCGACAGAAATGTCTCCACCGACTCTCAAAATAGGCGCTAAGTGGACCGCCAACAGTGGGCTTAAGTGGAATTAAACCTCCATATTTGGTTTTCGAAGGTGGGCAAAGGCAAAAAGGGGAATTGCACATAGGGTGCAAATTCGCTCTTATACAGGTATATTAATGGTTGTTTGCAATATTCATAACACATCTTGATTCTTGTAATGGGTATCCCTTTAGTCACCAGCAGCGATCAACCTTTCACCATATCCTTGTTAACATTGATGCTCATGTATAGAATGCTTGACGTTAGCACTGAATGTTAGATACGCGGTAGACAGGATTTGATCACTTCACAGTCTCCTTAAATATTAATTGCTGCTCCGTCAATATTTGTTGTTGCCTATCATTCTCTCAAGGAATCGCGGCTACTCTTTTATATAATTCCATCATTCCTCTTCTAGTGCGATAGTTATCCGGTAGAGCAGACAGCCAAGGAGGTCTCGATAAAAATATCAAACTAACTTTATCCATCCCTTATTATAATTATATGTGATTATAATCATAATTGTTTATTTATAATTTTATATTTGATAATTATGATAGTATTATATAAATTGATTTTATCATGTATTGTTGATATTTACATATATTTATAATTACAATATTATCTTATGATAATTGTAATTATAAAAGTATTAAATCGATACTATTTTCTTTTATAATTTTAATATGTATTTTGTTATTCATTTTCACTTATTTGTATTTCAGGGTGTTCTAATTTCGGGGACATGACAATATCTAAGCTGATATAAAAATCTGGAATTTTCAGCTGTTTATTCCCTATGTAATGTTCAGTTTTTGAGTTGAAATGATTATTGCAATATCTTCTATTTTTCTGCATTATATTGTTGTATCAAACATTGCAAATATATCAAAAAAAACATAAAACCACAAGCAAACAAACAGGCAGAATTTCGAAATTAAATATCCTACCAGGGGTGGGATATTGCAATATACGCATTTTGGTTTTGAACTTAGGAAGGAAGGAATCAAAAACATTGAAAGAAAGGGTTAGAGAGTAGAAAATGCATTTCAATCGCACATTTTATTCTAGGAGTGATTTTGAATTTTGTGATTTCATAATCAGACTCTAAACCATCCATGACCATAAGAAAGTTGCTTGAAGAGTTGCCACAAGAGCCATCCTTCCCTTGATCTAATAGCCATTATTTTAACTAAGTTATAAGTATAAAACTGCATAGCATAGTGATTGGTGGGAGACAAATCAATCCATAAAGTGTATGAAAAACTATGAGCTGCATAATTACTTACTAAAACTACAAATATTAAGAAATGCAATCCACACAACATGGTTTCACACTTTTGCTTGTAGCTAATATTTTTTTTTCCAAAAGCATAATTCATGAAAATAAGGATATCATGTCCCTTAGACCAGATATGATTTCACTATAAGACGAAACTATCAAAATATTGAGATTAATAATCTAATAGCTACATTTGTATCCAACATACACATCCAGATATAATGGCACATTTTTGTTGATCTTACCTCTCGACAGCCATGGCTCCAAATAAATTGCACTGCATGTGTTGGAGGTCCTTTGTGATTTCCTTCTTCAGCCATTGCGATAAGATCCCAAGTTGCCCATACAAGAGCTGGCCTGAATAGATCAAGTGTCTCCATTCATTATCTGAGTATATTGTATTCATTTTTATTAACATGATGGAATGCTTCAATGTCTAAACCAGCAAAAAGATAGTTCAACATAAACGAGAGCTATAGTAGTTGAAAGTGAGAACTTGATTTTATTAATGGCATGATTGTGCAGGTTTTCAAGCTCTTGAACTACTAGAACTGAATGGATCTTCAGTGCATGAAATCATACCTTCTAAAGACCAAGAACAAGGAATTACAACCAATATATTATGAATGGCCATCGACTAAAAAATAATTATTTGAGTAATAGGGTGATCAGAAAAAATGAGAGAAAGTTTTAACTTGTTTAAAGAATAAAGATCAAAAAAATTCAAGGAAACATTTTCTATGATTCCTAGAACCCTAGTTAAACACTGTCAAATAAAAGGCGAGATTCACTAAAGAATCCAATGATACAAAATTAAAATGATGCACTAAGAACCAACGAAACTAAATTAAAATGATGGATTAAGAACCAAGAAAACTAAGGAATTGAGAATTATTAAATCATTTAGATTTCCATAGGTAAATGGTTTTCAATGATTTCTCTAAAATACACTACGTTATCTGCTTTCATTTCCTTTCCAAATCTTAGTATGATAGATATAGGAATATCATGATTGCAATTTTTTAGTCTCCAATATGTTTAGGCATGATTCTTATAAGGTAATCGATAGAAACTTAAGGGTGGAAAGCTTAAAGTTTTTCAACTCAATACACATATAGGAAAGAGGATAGTAGGTTGACCACCAACATTCATAGATAAGTAACCAACCAATGCAATTATATTAGGAGTGACAAATACAATACATTTTTATATGATCATTCCTATATTTTTTACATGTTTTACTCATGATTACAAGTATAATGAATCTCTTAATATAAATTACAAATGAAGTGCTTTGTTTACATTGTGTCACTTCTCCAAACATTTCTTATTCATTCCTTGGCTATTGTTTCCTATTCTAATCTTATCCATTCATCAACAACTACATATCAGTTTTAAAACTTCCATAATTTTCAAGTGGGTGGTGTTTTTCATAATGTGATAGGTTATGTGATGTTTTATCAAGATTCAATTGCATAGCTTTTAAGTCAATCTTCATCAACCCATATTTCATGAGTGGAAGTTCATAAGAACCCATCTGTTATGAGCATGAGTGGTCCACTTAGCACTCAAAAACTATGAAATTGGATCTTGATCAAACATCACATAACTTCCTTAATTTCCTTTAAGTGATTACATGAATGTATAGATCCAAGTTTCCAACAAACTCCACCTTTGTTGCCAACAGAAACAAGAATCGTTTGGCTTGATACAAGCATTCAGCATGAGCGCTTATGTGGATTCGTCCTTTGCTTAATCAACTTCTAAAAAATACTTTGTCATAGCCTCATGCAAAGCTCCGCTCCATGAGGACATAATCAGCCGCTCTTAAGTTATTGAGACAATTCTTACACATGAGAAAAAATAAAAAATGGCCACAAGACCTAGAAGAGGATGTGTTAATGAAATTATATATGGGACAGGGGCTGCTCTAAAGAGATATTCTTTTATTCTGAATCACTTTTGAATTTTTATTACAACCTTGAACTACATTACAATCTTCCAAATCTTCTGTTTTCTTTCCTTCTACTAATAATCAGCACTTGAGCGATTTTTATAGAGTTTATGATTGCCTAAAAATAACTGAAAGAAAACAACTAAATTAAATGCCCTTCATGTTGTTTTCCAATTGGGCAACAAAGCCAAAAAAACATTAAAACTAGGAGTCTAAAATCAGCAGATTCACCTCCTATATATAGCTGCTTTTCTTATCCTGAAAATGACAACTAACTTCTGAAATAAGCAACTAATTTATAAATAAAATCCTATAAAATATCTTCCTAAAAATGTTAGAATATAAGGCTTACCTTTTGTAATAAAGTCACCTTAGTGACTTAGTGATTGTTAGTAATTAAATTAATGTTAGCTGGGTAGTTAGTTGGTCAAGTAGATAAATTGATTGTATGGGAAAATAGAAAACATGGTTGTTAAAAGCCATATATTGAAATCCATTTTAATATCCTGAATGATCATTAATATTATTTTATATATTTAGTGTTATTTGTTGTGGAATCATGGTTTAGTTTTTTCAGCATTCTCTATGTTGTACCATTTTAAATAAGGTATTGGAACTTTTATCCTTTCTATGCTAGTGAATGAAGCCTAGTGGTAGTGAAACACTTGTGTCCAAAGAAGCCATCCCCATGACGTAATGAGCCAATAGATTAAGAGTTTTGTTTTTGCCAAGAGAAAATTGGCAATCCACAGTGGATAAAGGCAGTGCTTTGTAGGTTACAAGGGAATTGACGTTCGTTTTGACCATTTAAGTTCAAATATAAACAGTGATGCTTGGTTTTGCAAGCCATATGCATATAAAGAACCCATGGGCATCCAAATGGTTGATGTACATGGCAAGTGCTGTAAAATTATTAATCAGCAACCAATAACTTAAATTTCAATGATGCAGAAATATTAAGAAAAAGGGAGTGGCACTATTCATGCTTTCAAAGATTCATATGTGCTGTTACACCCCGATTGTATAGTTACTACTGCATAGGAAGTACATTGTAATGTTTGAATCTTTTTGATGAATAAAACAAATTGTTCTTGTGATCAATTGAATGTGTCCTAATGATTGTCTCATTTGCCTGATACTTCTATTGATGTAATTCTAGAATGAAAGTAGCATATAAAGTTATGGAATAATATTGTTCTAACTTTCTACAATGTTTTATATATACTGCCTTGTTTTGAGCATATGACTCTTGTTGTCGTGTCATGACGTGCAGGGAACAGGTTCATACCTCCAGGCAGAGGAGAGATATCACTCGGGGAGGAACTTGGTCGGGTAAAGAGTAACGTGTACCAATTGGGTATACACACACAAACAATAGACTGAGTAAGCTAAGTCATTTGTTGAAATTAAGGGTAAGTCATCCGTAGGCTTGTTTAGTATCATTAGGAGTCGTATCTACTTCTGAATGTGTAAATAAGTGATGCTTGCCAGTATAATCTTATGTGGAATAATGTTTCTAGTTAGAGGTGGGCATGTGTATATGTATATATACATATAAATACGGTATGTACAAGTGTCCATAAGTATATTCATGTCGATACAACGTATGAGAGCAGATGGATATGCCATACGTGTGCGTCAATATAAGTGTATTTATGAATACTTATACATAAAGGAGATATACAAGTATACATACATGTATACGTACCCACAACTAACCTGTTGTATGAGTATATTATGACGGTGTTACCTCGGAACTTACATATACACATATATTTACATATACATGAGTACGTATAGTGAAAGTATGCTGACTGGCTCGCAGTATACGTACGTATAATTTAAAATGTATAAGTATATACATGTATAAATGTATAGGTAAATATATATATATTTAATATTATATTAAGTATGTATATAATATAGTATTTACAAAATATAAATATGTATACAAAAATTATTTAAATTATTTAAATTAAATAATTATAAATTAATATATTTTGTAAATTAAAACTATATTATATAAATATTTAGTATAATAAAATATATATAGATATATTTAATAAAATAGAATTGAAAAATCAAATGTAGTTTAAATAAACATTTGATTAAATATTCACTAAGGAGATGAAATAATATATCACGAATTTGTAAACATGACGATTTTCTCTAAGATGAGTATTTTATTTAAAAGACAAATCGAATTTTGTGACTTCTAAATTAAATCAAATTCGTCAAAGTTCAAATATTTCCTTTTGAACTATATCAAAGTTGTGAAAAGGAAAATATAATACGAAAATAAGAGTTCATGCCGTTAAAAATGGCGAAGGAAATAAAAATGCGCAGGAAGAATCGTGCGACCAGGGCCAAGCAACTGTAAAACGGCTGAGTTAAATTCGTGCATAGCTAAAATGAAGATGTGGACGCCATCCGACCTGGGAAATAGTCTTACTTTAAACCAACTCTTATCCCTACCTGTTGAATCGCGCCAATATCAGAAGGTGTCGCGATTTGATGAACTGGGCATGTGCGAAATGAAAATACCTCATTGCTGTCAGCTAATGGAAGTCGAAATCTTCTCCATAAGGACACATTTCTCCTTTGAAACATTCCAAACCCCGTTGGCAGCACAGACGCCTTGAAAAGGGGAATTGGTTAATTTTGCCAACACTATATAAAGCCTGCGAATGCTCATTTCTTAACACACGAATTAGGAATCAGAAGTTTGTATCTGTTCATTCAAGAGTGAGAGCTGTTTCTGTTGAGAAGGCAATTATCAATTTGAGAGCAATATCAGAGTAATCATGTTTTGTTGAGGAAGTTTTAGTCTGCCAAGAGTGTACTCTGTTTGTGTTTGAAAGAGCATTCTTCAGTTCCGAGTATAGCAGTTTGAATCTATCAACAGCAGAGTTAAGAGTTCGCCAAACTGAGCCAACTAGAAATCCTTTGGTGGAAGGCTAGAGGGGAAGCATTCTCTTATTCAAACATCAGAGGAAAACTCTTATCAGGCATGTTAATTCTTGTCTTGTTTATGCTTACTACTGTTTCTGAATTCAGAAGTAAGTCTGTTTCATATCTTTGGTTTATAAAGAATAGAGAGAGAAGATTGGTGTTCTTAGTAATAAATATCTAAAGGATAAATGTTTATCAGCAAAGATAATTTGTGAAATAAGATGATTTTTGCATGTTCTCTTCTATTAGTTTTGCATTCATTAGTGTACGGTTTACATTAGGCATCGAGGAGAAAACTGCATTAATTTTATTGACTCCATATATGGAGTATATGCTTGTACATAGCTAATTAATACTAGGAATGAATCGAGAGCATTTAATAAGCTACAGGTTACAACTAGATACAAGTTAACTTAGCCAAGTTAATGAACCTCCTAGGATGAGAGTATCCTGTATAAGGGAGTTAGTTGTAGGTACTTATTAAAATGATCTCCATTCTAGTAATTAGGTTGTTGTAGGAAGTCTAGGGTACGGACTACCCCGATAGATCAACCTACGCGTAGAGTAAGATAGCCTCAAGTCAAGTTGAACCTGGCTAGTGTATGTGACAAATGACCTATGTTCTTCATTGAACGTAAACACTTTGGCCAAAGTAGTGTAAGGAACCATTTAGTTGTAGTACTACACTGTCAGTTCACCGTGATCCCGAAATACATCCTAGTTCGAGAGTTGCCGGTTGCACAGAATCTAGCTTTGTAGGATCACAACACTATGTCCAGTTGGTAGTCGTTAAAGGATACCCAACCAATCTCTTCTTCGAAGGGAGGGTCGTTCATTGCAAAATGATCGTGCGGGGGACCGCATTATAAGTCCGTGGTTGGCGGAAAAACGCCCGAGTGATGTTTCTCCTCCTCAACAACCGACCGATGATCCAAGACTTGACAGGACGGACTCCTGGACCTTCTTACTTCTATTGGTGCCAAAAGCCTACGGGCTATGTATGTATGTTCTTCTTTACTTTGTAAATTCATTTGAAATGAAATAGTTAAAAGTTGCAAAAGATGTATCATGTTTATGTATTTGAAAAGAAAATTTTATCATTATGGCATTGTTCTTACTTAATGTGGTTGAAATCTAAAGTTTTAAATTTGACGTACAAGTGTGGTCGCCACATGCCATTAGGAAAATAGAGCACAAAGATGACAGAGTAAGCTAGTGGATACCATAGGTTGGAGGCATTTCTCCATCTTGAGCTAGCTTCTTGCTCAGAGACGGTTCATTGCATGAGAGGCACCAAATGCTGATAGTGATAAAGAATGTAAATAATTTTGTATATTACAAAGTCCGCACATTGAAGACAGGAAGGGATCTAGTATAGATGAAACTCATACGGATGGCTGCCTAGTGTAATGTCCCCTTCTCAGGCCTAGTCAATTTGGCGACAATTAGCCTAGTTAATATGGCTTGTTAATGGGACAAGTCGCTGCTTGTAAGTGGTCTCTAAATTGTTGATTGGTTGTGCCTTGCTAATTGGAAGCTAAATACAAGAGTTTGTAGATGTACTTCGCCATTTTTGGTATGATTTTGGAGTAATTTAATGTGCTGGCTGAAGTTTACCAACACTGTTATATCTGTATCAGTCCTGCAAGAGCAGTCACCAGCTATCAAAGAGTGATTACAGTCCAATATCTGATCATCTTACTCATCAGAATTAAGGTATGCCATTGTTATTTCTAGCTGAGTGATGGATTTATGAATATTGGCATCTTTGGGGAAATGTTTTCAATAGTACTATTTATATGAGCACTTGTATCGGCAATGTTACCTTTATCAGCAGTTAATCAATGATAATATTGTTTGGACTAATATTGTACATGCTTTGGATGGTTATACCACCAAAAGCCATCTCTTTCATACATTTCTAGATTGTAATACTGGATGGTATTACCGCTAGTGAGTTTTGTTGTGACCTTTTCACACATCACCCCATTCAAAAAGTGGTTTATTGTAATCACTCACTACTAGGAAGTGGAAGAAGCCTGATCTTACTTTTAAAATATTGTATAAGCTTCTCCATTGGAAAGTGGAAGTGCCATTGTATTCTTGCTGGATAAGTGGATGTTTACCTTTTTGTATTGCATATGCATCCCACTGGATAAGTGGTTGGGTTGGCTTGCTGCCTAATGATTCATTTAGCAGTTGATTTTAGTTTAGTTGCAATCCTAACACCGTATGCTCTCACCTTTCCCACTCCAAGATCTGGGTAATCAGAAAGTGGAAAGGAAGTTGTTATTCTTTTCATTTATAGTTGAGGCTAACATATTTAAAAAAAGAAATTGAGGTGGTTATTACAGTGGTATCAAAGTTGGTGATCTTGCCAGCCTGTGTATCTAACCTTGTCTTGTAGCTTGTTCTCTATGAGTGAGAGAATTAAGGTACTGCAATAGAGAGCAAAGAAGACAACCCTATCAGTTCCCACAAAATCCAGTAGAAGATACATTTTCAAAGGCTCTAGTTACACGTCAAAATCCTACAATTGATAGTGAGGTTTCATCAAGAAACATGGCAGAAAAAGACAAGGGAATTGCTGCTCCTGAAAGTCCAAACGCCAGGGCAGAAAGGAAGTTTGATGTCATGCTTGACATGATGTCACAGTTGCTTGCTAAAATGAACTACAGTGTGCCTCAAACCCCTCCAGTTTGGAATGGTGAAGTTAGTGCTTCCAACACTCACAATCTTCAAGGCAGTAATGGTCATATTGTTGGAGTTGTTGCTGGGTTTGTTTCAAGACCTCTCCAACCTACATTCACTCATAGGAAGGAGACTCAAGTTGTTTTGGAGGTCCAAATTCTGATGGCAGATGAAATGAGGGTTAACTATGCAGAATATGTCACTCTTCCATTGGAGATCTGTAACTTCTTGCCTTTAGAGCAGAACATGAACCATAAGAAGAAGAGAGGTGGCAGAAGATTTGAGAACCAAGGTCCTATAATGCAAAGGGACTATCAACAAGCTCTTGGAGAGGTGACTTTACCACACTTTGATGGAAGTGATAAGTGCATAGCTTGTACTTGGGTTCAAAAACTAGATAATTATTTGTCCCTAGGACCCATGCTGGAGGAGGATGTAATCAAATTTGCTACACTGCATTTGGATGGAGCAGCTCATGAGGGGCGGTATCACAGTTTGCTGACACTAGGCCACAATCTAATCGCCACCTATGATGAGTTTACAAACAATCTCATTGAAAGATTTGATAATATGGATCCTAAGATGAAGTTTAGAGAGCTTGCACAATTGAGACAACATGGCACTGTTGATGCCTACATTGCTGAATTTCAAAGACTCTTGGTCATGGTTCCTATTGTGACCTTTTCACACATCGCCCCATTCCAAATGGGGACCCCCTATTTTTGCTTCATTCGGGTCTTCTGGCTTGATTTTGGTTGGTTTTTCCTGCTGTCTCTCTCTTTGCCGCTTGTCTCTCCGGGGATGTGCCCGTATTTGAGCTTAAATTTGAAGTTTTGCCTAAGTATATGGAATTAGGGTTTGCGCTTTTCATGTCAATTTGAGGTCAATTTGAGTTGGTTAATTGCATTTTGACTACTGCATCATGATTAAGACACTTCAAACTGCTTGCCTGCAAATTTTGAGCTGAAACAGACAACTTGCTATTTTTAGCAGTCCAGGGTTCGGAGGCTATTTTTAGGGTTTGCATGCAAGACTTTTCTATGCATGTCTAGAGAATATTTTTGGGTTTTTCAAGACCTTCGCGATGATATAACATGCAAGCCAAGATATTGATTTTTGACAACTCAGGCTTCAAAGGCTATTTTTAGGGTTTGCATGCGAAGTTTTTCGGTGCATGTCTGGAGAATATTTATGGGTTTTCCGAGAGCTACACAACGATATAACATGCAAGATGAGATGATAACTTTCAGCAGTCTTGACTTCGGAGGCTATTTTTAGGGTTTGCATGTTGGAGTCTTCGACACATGTCTGGATTATTTTTGTGGGTTTTTCGAAAGCTTCGCAGTGATGTAACATGCAAACCAGGATCAGGACCTTTTCAAGAGTCGTCTTCGAAGGCTGTTTTTAGGGTTTGCATGCAGGACTTTTCAATGCATGTTGGCATATTCATCATGGGTTTTTCAAGAGCTACGCAGCAAGGTAACATGCGAGGCAGGATGATCACTTTTTAGGAACATACTATTTTTAGCCAGTGCTCGCATGCTATCCAATTTGCTGGGTTTTTCTAGGTTTTGTGAGATCTCTCGGGCAGTGTGACATGCAAACACATCCGGCAGCTGATTGGTCACTTTTTCAGACACTTACTATTTTTAGCAGGACCACTCCAGTAGCTACCCAGCACTTCAACGTCACGAACATGGCGACATGCAACAGGGACGGGGTCAAATAGAGATCATTTGATTGACATGCAAGTCAAATTAGGGTTTCCAGCTTCGGGACCTAAAATGAGGGGTCAAACGCCAAAATCTCTGAAAACTGATGTATCCCACTGCAATCTGTATCTTTCAAGGATTCCACTAGTAAAATTTGAAGGCAATTCGAGCACTTACTATTTAAAGTAAGTCACTTCTGAAATAGGCTATGAATAGCAAGTCAACGCGAGACACTAGTGTGAATAGGCCAGTCAACCCATGAGGATCACGTCAGTCAGATTTCAAGTTAAACGGAGTTGCAGAAGTCCTAAAATCAGGCAGTTACTATAAATAGCAAGTCACCTCCAGAAACAGACTATAAGTAGAAGGTCAACACAGGATGGCAGTGTGAACAGGTCAGTCAAACCATGAGAATCCAGTGGCGCAAATTTCAAGTCAATCCAAGTTGCAGAGATATGAAAATCAGAGGACTTACTAAAAATAGTAAATTGGGGCTAGAGGGCTAAAGTTGGCTAAGTGTTCAGATATATCCAAGGTAAGAAGAAAGATGGCATCACCCTCTCCCAGATGCGCCCTAGGCATCATGAGGGACTTGAAGAAAATCAAAATTCCTGTAGCCACTCTAACATGCGCCCATATTAAAGGAGGCTGGATAAAATCTACTAAGTGCTTGAAAATTCCTATAGACCCCTGAAAATGCGCCCAAGCAAGGATGGTGGTGAGGGAAATTAACTAAGGCATTTGAAAATTTCAGTTGCCCCTCTCAAATGTGCCCTAGGAGAATCAAGGTGATTTAAAAATGGCTAAGGCAAGTTTAAATTCCTCCTTGACCCCTTGAATGCGCCCATGTTGGAGGTGGAGCTAAGACATTCTTCTAGGCGTTGGAAATTCCTCCTTGGTACCTCAAATGCGCCCAACTTGCTAGACTATGGAGGATGTTGAAAAAGTTTCTAAGTGTTGAGTTCCTGCAGGACCCCCTAGATGCGCCCTTGATGGAGATAGAACTGAGAAAGTTTCTAAGTCATGAAGAATTCCTCCATGACCCCCCAAATGCGCCCATATTGGAAAGGTGCTTGAAGAAATTATTAAGTGTTGCAAAATTCCTGTAGAGGGTCCCAAATGCGCCCAAGTTGGCTGGTAGCTAAAGAAATAAAGTTGTTAAGTGTTAAAATTTCCTCCATGACCCTTGATATGTGCCCAAAGATGTTGAAGGTGGTGGCTCTTTAAAACATGTTCCAAGTATTGTTAATTCCTCCTTGATACTCCAAATGCACCCATATTCAAGATGACTCTAGGAAAGTTTCTAAGTATGTTGAAATTCCTCCACCACTAGCTAAATGCGCCCAAGTTGATGGGCTAGCATGGAAAAATTCCTCCTCTATACTTGAAATGCGCCCATCTTGGCCTAGAAAAGGACAAAACTTGTTAAGATTTCCTCCTCCCCAAGTGAAATGTGCCCAAAGTGGAGAGAGATGGTGGTGAGGAAAAGTGGCTAAGGTGTTCAAAATTCCTTCACTACACCTCAAATGTGCCCATGATTGGAGTTGGATGAGAGAAAATTTATTTGAGGCAAAATGAAATTCCTCCTAGACCTCTCATATGCACCCATGCTCATAGTGATAATGAATATTTTTCTAAGTGTTGAAATCTCTCCTCCCCTGGAGAAATACACCTAACCTTGGGAGGGGATGATAAAGTTTACTAAGGCATGTACAAATTGGTAGACGAGGAGTCAAAATGCGCTAGCTTCATGAAGTTGGATAAAATTGTCTAAGGCAAAGCAAGAGAAAAAAATACGCCCAGAGAGGAAGAGTAAAGATAAACTTTGATGATGAAATATTTTTTCTAAGGTATAAATTGCAAAAATTAAATCTACCCATTTGTCTGTAGACACATGAATTTGGCACTTTCTGAAGGGAATTTTCTTTTGGGTATTGGATATTTTCAACAAGGATGTGATTTTAAAGTTTTCCACACCTTGCCGGAGATTTTAAGATGAAGATTTTTGATGGGCACCTGGGTGATAAAATTTTCTAAGGCGGAACAAAAAAAATTTCTAAGGCAAGAAAAGAAATAAGGTGCCTTGGCTAAAAGTTGGAGCTGGATGCTCAGATGATTTTTGATGAAATTTCTAAGGGGGAATAATTTTCCAAGCCAGAGTGAAGATATGAAAATTTTCTAAGGCAGGCAATGAAGCAGGTCTCTTCTAAAATGCGCCCTCAAGATGAAGTATCAAGCTCCTGAAAGAAGATAGATAAGAAGGGGAAATTTGTCTAAGGCATGGGAAGTTGAAGATGAAGTGAAACTCAAACATCAGGGTGATATAAGCCCCAGCTCTCGGGATATTAAACGTGCCCATGATGAAAAGCTATGAAGAAGGCAAAAGTTGTGCTAGAGAAAAATGATGAATCCTATCAAATCCGGAGATCACTCAAACATTGGAGATCAAAACATGGAGATCAGGTAAGTAAGGAGAGTTTATATTATTAAGTGTTCTAATGCTCTTCTCTTTATCTGTTTTGCAAGATGAACGCCGGGGCCAGAGCATGATGACTTGAAGTGATGAAGCAAATAGTCCAAGATGATAAAATCATGAAGGGAGATGTTGGAAGGAATGGCTAAGTGTTGTAATTTCTTCTCGAAGACCCAATATGCCCTCAACTCAGGAAGGCGGGTGGCAAGGAAGAAATGATCGAGTCCACAACTGAAGAATCCTTCGGGATCAAGGATGGAAAAATAATGAAGGCTCAGGCGTTGAAGAGTTGAAGAGTGACAACTAAGAAGAAGATCATCCTCGAGCACTGAAATGCCCTCAAGACTAAGGAAGAAGTTGAAGCCATGATGATCAGACTCATCCAATTTGCAGTCGAAAACAACAAGAACAATGCGTAGGCGTCTATAGATACGAATCTTCTAGAAGATGGTGGACATTAATTGCTCATTTATTACCCCACTCTTCTTAGTGGCGGTTTTTAGGGTTAGGGTTTATGTGGCTCGATCTAAGCCCTTCATTGTAATTGAATCTGAGCCGTCCACTGGATTTGGCCAACTATAAAAGGGGCATCCCCCCTCATTTGTACCTGATTAGAGTAGTGTTGACGTGGTTTTTGAGACCGCACCAACACAGAATAAAGTTTCCCAACGGATACCCTATCCTCTCTTGAACAAAGTATTCAGCATGCTAAGATTGCGAGTAAGATCATGCTTTCAACTCCAAGGTTCCGAATACTTAGAATACCCTCAGTTGGTTTGATGTGAGTTGCTGTGTTCTCACGAGGGGACTTACGCAATTGTTCGACAGCTAACAACAGACAATGGATTAAGGGATTTCATGTAATTTAAATGATTTGGCAGGTGAGCACAAGTTTCCTAATTCTAATCGGAAATGAACTGAATTTAAAGGGTGTAGGGATAAGAGTGTTCTAGTCTACTCTAGGGTGTGGGACATGGTGATCAATTCTCACAAGCTTCAACCAAGCTCCGTTTTGCCTCACTTCGGACAGCTTCCGCGGAACTGGTGCAATCTTCAGAGGAGTGACTCAAGATGTTCAGATCACGATTTAGCATGAAGACACCATCACAACGACGCATGCCAACATATAAACCATAATCGAAGTTAAGTTTCACAAAGTTCCAGTTGACCACGCAAGGCGAACCCACCGTCAGCGAGCCCGCTAGTGGTATGGACGAACGAAGCCTTGTTCAAATCGAGCACCACATTCCACAATTGCTAAGTACTTGCATGAAATGAAATCTACCTTACTTTAAGCTACTTCAAGATGCTACGTGAATTGGAAGGACGAAGAAGCCTCAACAACTATTCACAACAAGGAAGAATTCACCATCAATGAAAATTCTTTTATTATGAAAGCATACATGACAACTTCTTACAAAGTATCCAAAGGGAAGACTTTCCTTCCTTTTCAATCTACACTACTTTACTTTCTATCCTATCAACTTCTCTCTACTCCTCTAAGCTCTGCTTCTACCTCTAAATCTAATTTCTAATGAAATACAAATGAGGGGGACTCCCCCTTTTATAGTTAGCCAAGTCCCAAAAGACGGCTAGGGTTACAATCAATAGAGTGGCCAGAATCGTGCCACCTCAGCCCTAAACAAGATTTGCCCTAAAAACCGCCACAAAGGAGAGGGGTAATAAATGCGCCATAATGTCCACCATTATCCTTCTAGAAGATTCCGTTTGTAGACGCGTTCACACTGTTCTTAATCTTCTTCTCGACTTTTGTTCTTTAACTTCTTTGTCACTTGAGCTAACACCTAGCCAATTTCTTGCAACCTTTTCTTCCTTCGAGATTGAAACTTGTAACTTTATCTTCCTTCGAGGGTTGTGATATCATCGTGCCTCACCACTTCAAGTCATCGTGCTCTGGCCTCGACATTCCTCCTGCAAAACAAGCGAGGAGAAGAGTATTAGGACACTTCATAATATAATCTTAACTTACCTGATTTTCGCGCTTTGATCTTCAAGGGCTCATCGTTTTCACTAGCCAACTTCGCGTTCAAATTCTTCATGCCTTAGCCAGATTTTCAACCCATCTTCATTAAGGGAGTATCATCCTTTTGGCAATATCAACTTCAACTGCATCTTCAATAAATTCATTCCACTTGCTGGAGCTCTGACAACCTTGATTTTATTCAACTCTGGCTCTGGAAGACTATCTTCACGAAGGATTTAAGCAAATTCACCTAGGCAGTTCATTTCAAATTCATCGTCTGGAGGATTTCGCCTTGAAAACACATTTTCTTCACACTTGCCTTAGAAAATTTTTAAATTTCCCTTAGGAAAATTCATCAACCTAGTGCCCACCTGAAAATATTTACCTCAGAGTCCTCGGCAAGCTGTAGAAGACCTTAAAATACATTCCTTAACAGAAATCATCAATACCCAGAAAAAAATTTCCATCAGAACGCGTCGAATTCATGGGTGCACGACGAGCGGGTTCATTTGATTTTCTTGAATTTTGAACCTTAGAAAATTATTTCCCTGTGAAATTTAAATCCGTTCTTCGCATCCGTGAAGATTTCTTGTTGTTTTGACTTGAGAAATTTTTTATCAACCCGTGAAGCTGGCATTCACCGACTTCATCTCCGACAATTCATCTGTACTTCAAGAAAAATTCCACCACCTCGGCATTTTCAACGCCTAGCATATCATCTTATACTTGGCGCATATCCCACTTGAAGCAATCTCCACCACGCCTAACATCTTGTTTTCACACTTCACACGCCTTAGGGAAATTCTCCAACATCCACCACCTTGGGCGCACTTAGCACTTGAAGAGGGAATGACGCCTAGCATTTACCAAGCTTTCACCATGCCTTTAATCACCTTTCACCTTATTTATCACCTCCATTTACTTTTACTATCCCAACTTGGGCGCATTTGAGCTAGGGAAGAGGATGACTCTTCAACTTCACCTCTTTCGTCTTCACATGCTCTGTTTTGGGCGCATTTTCATGTAGGTGAGGGATGAACTTGTTGACTTGTTGACCCACTTCTCCCTTGGGCGCATTTTGGCCTTGCTGGTGGATGAAACTCATTGACCACTTTGACTTCTTTGTTCTTTGGGCGCATTTCACCATAGGAGGAGGATAAACTTCATACTTAGAAATTTTTTTTGAGCTCTCACCAGCTTTTCCTTGAGGGCGCATTTAGCATGGGAGGAGGATAAAACTCTTTGACTTGTTTGACCTTCTCTCAAGATGGGCGCATTTGAGGCCTCTAGGAGGATGAACTTCATACTTAGAAAATTTTTGAATGCTGCTAGCTTGCATGTGGGCGCATTTTCCATGTGATGAAGGATGAAAAACATTTTCTTGACTTCCAGCTTGATGAGGGCGCATTTAGCTATGTGTGCAGGATGAAATGCTTGCCTTAGAATTTTTTATGCTTCAACTCCATCAACTTAGGCGCATTCTGAGGTAGCAAGAGGATGAATTCAGACTTAGAAAAATTTTGCCTGCCACTACCTTGAGCTGGGCGCATTTTGGCATGAGAGCAGGATGAACTTTTCATGCCTTAGCCATTTTTCTTCATTTTCGCCAGTTCTTCCATGCCTTACTATTTATAGTAAGTCTTCTGATTTTGCAGCTCTGAATCCCGGAATGACTTGAAACTTTGCACGCTGCATCCTCGTAACCTTATCAACCTGTCGGTACTGCCATTTTTAGTCACCCTGCTATTTTTAGCATGTTTCTGAAGGTGGTTTACTATAAATAGTAACCTGCTGTTTCTGAGTAGCTCCACCGCCGATCATGAAATTTGATGAGGCGCTCTCAATACCCGGTCACGACTAACGATGATTTGATTTACTATTTTTAGCCTGTTTCCAAATTGACTTACTATAATAGTAAGTGCTCTGTTTGTCCTGAAATTTTACTAGCAGATAGCTGAAGGATGCTGATGGTGGTTTACACCGGTTTTCGAAAAATTTGACTTTTTGCTCTTTTGGATCCCGTTAGAAACCAATTCATTGCATGCGACAAATGATCTTTGTTTTCTCTTCGTTTTGCATTGCGACATCAGCTCGTGAATCAATCTTGGGAGGCTACTGGCCGGACACACTCGCTAAAAGGCAAGTTCTCTTACTGAGTGGGTATCGTTTGCATGTCACACCATCGCGAAGCTCTCCCAAAACCAAGAATCACCCGACATGCAAAAGAAACCTGACATGCAAACCCTAAAAATAGCCTCGGAAGACTGAATTCTAAAAGTGGTGGTCTCGTTTTGCATGTTATGTCATCACGAAGGTCTCCAAAAACCCAGAAGGAATATGCAGACATGCAAAGAAAAACTCTGCATCTAAACCCTGAAATTAGTGCCGGAAGCCGGACTGCTAAAAATAGTAAGTTGTTCGTTTTCGCTCAAATTTTGCGCATGAGCAGTTTGATATGCCCTGAATACTGTGTGACTGTCGGAAACTCAAAAATGCTGATAGATTGCCTGTAATTTCATACTTACTAAAAATAGTAAGTACCTCAGAATTCGATGAAATCTCGCTAAGAGCCTGCTGGAAGCATGCTGACAACACTGTTAAGTTCAATCTTCAATTTATTCACTTTATTCGACCTTGGGTTGACCAGAAAAGATGAAACCCTAATTCTAAACCTGGCCAAATTTCATGTTAAAGCTCACAGACGGGCACATCTCGGAAAGATAGATAGAACGAGAGAGAGACAACAGCAAAAAAAACAAACCAACATCAAACCAAAAGGAAAGACAAAATTAGGGGATCCCCATTTGCAATGGGGCGATGTGTGAAAAACGTCACAACAAGTAGTAGAGAAGGAATAGAGAGAGATTGATAGAATAGAAGGTAGCAGAGTTTGATAGTTTAGCTTAGACTGAAAAGGAAGGAAATTCTTCCATTTGAATACTTTGTAAGAGGTTGTTATGAACACTTTCATAATAAAAGAGTTTTCATTGATGGTGATCTCTTCTTTTGTTGTGAGTAGCTAGCAAGGCTTCTTCATCCTTCCAATTCACTTAGAATCTTGAAGTAGCTTAAAGTAGATTTCATTTCATGCAAGTAGTTAGTAATTGTGGAATGTGGTGATTAATTTGAACAAAACTTCGCTTATCCATACCACTAGCAGGCTCGCTAACGGTGGGTTCAACTTGCGTGGTCAATCGGAACATTGTGAACTTAACTTCGATTATGGTTTATATGTTGGCATGCGTCGTTGTGATGGTGTCTTCATGCTGAATCGTGATTTGAATACCTTTGATTACTCCTCTGAAGATTGCACTGGTTTTGTGGAAGCTGTCCAAAGCGAGGCAAACCAAAGCTCAGTTGAAGTCTGCGAGAATTGATCGCCATGTCCCGCACCTTAGAGTAGAATTGTAGCATCTCTTAACCCTGCACCATTTTAAATTCAGTACATTTCTGGTTAGTATTAGGAAATTTGCACTTACCTGACAAATCATTCGAACCGCGTGAAACCCTTTAATCTGCTGTCTGTTGTCTGCTGCCGAACAATTGTGTAAGTCCCCTCGTGATACCAGCATATCACAACAAACCAACTGAGTGTATTACATTGCATTGAAGGAACCTTGGAGTTGAACGTACGATCTCTCTCGCAATCTTAGCGTACGGAATAATTTGATCAAGAGAGAATGGAGTAGCCGTTAGTGACTTTATTCTGCTGATTCGTGCGGTCACAAAAATCACATCAACAGTTCCCAACATCACACAGAGAAGACTTGTAGTCCTTTTTAGTGAAGGGCTAATGGAGCCACTTAGAGGGTGCATAAAAGCCTTTGACTTGCCAACTCTCCAAGAAGCTATAAGACAAGGAGCATGGAGCTTCCTACTCCACGGAGAAAATTTCAACCGAGGACCTTCTAGCACAAGAAGGACAAGAAGCATTTTCATAATGTAATGACCCCTTTCTCGTGGAGTCACTTAGCCCTGAATCTTGCATTCAAAGTTTTCTCAAAGGGACATTTGAAGCGTTAGGGTGCAGCAATTGCTACAACCATCACTATTCGATAGTTATAAATAAGCATATTATATATATATAATGTATACATTGTATGGGTTCCACCATCTATGATATATCAATGGATCATAGTATACATATATATATATCTAATTGTATGTTCACCAATTGTCAGCATGCCATCACATCTTTCTAATATACTTATCCATCCTAGTATACTCCATAAATCATAACATGCCTAAATATACCTGTAAGTCTCTATTAAAGTTTAGATTATTAATACATCAGATATCCGCTATGCCTTCATTCAATGACAATACTTTACCTTTTTAAGGGGTCACGCATCCTCAGCCGCTCACACATTGGCCAATTACAATGCCCCGTTGATTATGATTGTTTTCATAACTTTAACGCCCAGCCTTGTCTTATCTATAATTTTAAAGTGCTACGATGCCTTCCTCAGCTATATCGCCCCAGAGAGAAGTGCGATGTAATATCTTCAGTTTTTGCCTCATTGAATGATGGTGGACTATTTTGTCTTTGGTGCGGTATTCATTATCTCCAAACTTCAGATGAACGCCCCTCTTAGAAATAGTGTTTGCCTTTCCTCACATGAGGTACTTCTTGTGTCAATACAGGTGCAATAATTCATTAATTCGCAGGTGTTTGTCCAACCAGAGTTACGGCATGAAGAAAGTAAAGGAATTTCTTAATTATGAGTTGTGTCTGGCACATTCAATTCCTTGCCCCGTCCTTCTATCCTCCTCCAAGTGATGCCCCTTTTTCATTCTTCGTCCCTTGCTATGTATTGCGTTCCTTACCACCATACTCCCGTAAGCAATGTGTAATGGAGTAATATCCTATCACTTCTACAATGAAGGCACCTCCCGTCAATTATAGAACCATATGTCGGCAATCATGAATATGAGCAATGTAGGAAAGATTCCCCCACACTAAACCGATCTTCCTTATTCGTCCTTTTTTTCTTTCCCTCATCTCCAAGATATCATGTCTTCCCTTTATGGCTCGACCAAGGGGCGTGACCTTTGGGAAGGCGTTGCATTATGGTTGGCTACTAAGTCATTTCTAACTACGATTATTATCATTACTTGTAATTTAGAATATAGTTAGGCTTCTAGTCAAATTTTCCTTCGAGCATTATAATCATCAAATAATATTTGTATTTTAGGACATAGACTTATAATATTATTATTATTACAATATAAGATATTTATGATACAAATTATAATTAGATCCAATATTATAATATATGTTATTCTAAATTGCAATGGCCCATATTTTAAATAAAATATTATAATAATATTTGCAACTACTCGTACTTGGATATTTGTGTCCCGATACATTCTGTACTATATTTCAGGGGGGACATGACAGTCCTCCCCACCCAAGATTGCTTGTCCTCAAGCAATCACGTGTTGTATGATATACACATGACCACAGACAAATCATAATGTAAGCCACAAAGTTTTCACTGGAAGGCACTCGAATACACAAGGGGCATGAATCAAACACAAGAATCCATAGGAGTTACACCATAGTGCGAGAGACAATTAGTCATTACATAGAGCATTCAAGTACACTCAAATATACGCACAAATACACAATCAGGAAGCGTACAGTATGAGATGATCATACATAAAGAACATAGGCATAAGAATGCTTGAAGATACACTCAACAAATATAGCAATGCATATAAGGAATGATTTACGCAAACACGAAGTATACAAAGCATAAGATAAGACATGAATCACACACCTGAGTACACATAAAGCATGGATTATACGTATGAGTATATGTCAAGCATAAACATTTTGGACAACATTGGTGACATATGAATCATGATGAGCAAAGATACATGAGGCATGAAGCATAAAACATAAATACGCACAAATATGAAGCAGTGTTACATGCACGCACAAGACATAGACATATGCAAGGCATGGAGCATATATGCTCAGCAAGACGTATACACATACGGCATAGAGTGCACACATGAATACATATACAGTCATACACTTATGAAAGGCAAGAATCATACACGTGCAACACATTCGCATAGATCACACATGCTGAATTCACATCAGATATAGGGAAAATATTTCAGTCATGCAGCAATCAATGGCGTACAATAGGTACACATATAATCACTCACGTTGAATACATACCATACATGGAGCAAGTTATCATACATGGAACAGTCACAAGGTAGGCACATAAGATATCGTAAGCCACAATCACATCAAAAATGAAGCCAGAAAACATGAGAGAACATTGAAAATCACATAAGTCACGTTTGAAACCTATTCAAGGTATTAAGAAGGCACTCAAATATGAATTAATCACACAAAGTTTTCATGAAATAATCATGCGGAAGGCATATCGAATATATAGCAAACACATAATCACCCCTGAGTTAGGATACACACACTTAAGAGTAAGGCATGTCAATACACTCAAGGTATGCAAATACACTTGAAGAAGTATACATGTTCAATCAGAAGTATACACTCAAGAAATAGAACATACATAAAATATACACATGCAGTAAACATGCTAAAGCATAGTAGGCACAAGCAAGTTTGTAAGACATGTGGTACACTCATAAGATATGAATCATACATTGGAATACACGTAAGCAGTAAAGCATGAAGTACACACTTGAAATTTTTAAAGCATCAAGTACGCATGAAAATGGAGTAGACATGCTGGGAACACACCAATCTTGAAAGACATTAGAAAGTTATCCCCAAAGCAGTCATGTTGAATATATGCATACAGGATACAAAGCATGAAGCAAACATGAATACATGTGTAGAGCATAATCACATATTACACATGAAGCATAAAAAATACATAAAATACACTTATAAATACACGGAGTAAGTCACACAATCTAGGACAAATATACCCAGAAGCGACGAGCAATAAATTACACACAAGACATATAAATCATATAATTATACTTTGAAGTACATACGTAGAGCACATGAACTCAGACAAGGTATGCAATGCATAAATACTCATAAGGTAGGAAGCAATATAAATACACTCAAACAAGAAGCATACATATAAGGTACACAGCAAATACAATGTCATAGAGTATACACTCAAATACAGATACAACTCACAGAGTATACACTCAATTACAAATACAATCATAGTGTATACACCTGAATACAAATTCAGTCGCAAGCCATAAAGTATACACTCAAATACAAACACACTTGAATGAAGTAAACCATCAGACAATTGGGAAGGGGGATTCGGTGATCCCATATTACACCATCGACCCATCCACCATCCCAAGGTCACCAAGTATATACAATAATGAAACACAAACATACTTCATGAAATAAGAAGACATTAATTCAAACATAATTAAAATCAAGTTAGCCTTTCTTATTAAACTATTGCTACTTATAAACCATATGTAATCATGCATTCAATCTGTAAATTTCTGAGCAAACTAAGTAGATATTAAAACACCCCAAGTTATCATTCCTTAATCACCAACATCGTAGGTGAGGCCATAGTTGGAAAACTCGCAGAAAAAAACTCGCCGACTTTTTGGCAAGTTTTTCACAAAAAGTCAGCGAGTTTTTAAAAAAAACTCGCGCTCTCAGACTAGGAAGTCTGCCGGCGGCCAAAAGGTCATTGCATTTCGTTTTTTTGAGTTTCTTTCACTCTTGGCAAAGCAAAAACGGAGTTTAGAGCATTTTGCACCATTTTTTAGTGATTTTACGTTGAGGAGACGAGATTTGAAGGAGGATTTCATCGGATTTCAAAGGCAAATTGGATTTCCAGGTAGGTTTTCTGATTTTGCTTGTTCTTTTTTTTTTATTTATTTTTTCTTCATTTTTGATGATTGTATGTTTAAAAAACATCATGACTGAATTGTAAAATAGATTTAAATACATTTATATTGTTGAAAAGAAGATTTAGATTCATCAAAACAAGAATTTGTGACACTTTTTTTCTGATTTTTTCTCATATTTTGCTGATTTTTCATTTTTTTGAATTTTTTTTCAAACCCTAGTTTGTTTTTTTTAATTTGATTCTTCTTGTTTGTTGAAAACATGTTTAAAATCATATATTAGCTTAATTTGTTTCTAATTTAAAGTAATTTTCTATTTTTTACATTTTTTTGTAACCCTAGTTTATTAATTTCTTTTTTTAATCCAATTTTTTTGATGAAAATGATTAGAATCTTAGATTAGTAATCTATATTGATTTAATCTATATGTTTAGAATCTTAGATTACTAATTTAAAGTAATCTATGTTGATTTAATCTAATTTAACTTATTTTAAAATTTTCTATCAAAAAACTAACAAGTTGTGCTTTCACTTTTGTGTGTGTACTTGTAGGTTAATTCATAATGGCTTCTGAATCTGCTTCTACCCCTACCTCAGCGCCATCCATGCATACGAGTGGGGAATATGTAGGCACTCGTCCAGCAGGAGCTAGAGATCCTGTTTGGAAATATGCATATGAAGGACCAGAACCTGGAACAGTGTATTGCATTAGGTGTAAAGCTGTATACAGTGGAGGCATCAATCGCCTCAAATACCACCTTGTAGGCATCCCTAGACGTGATGCTAAGGAGTGCATAAACACCAATGAGGAAATAGAAAGACAAATGAATGCAATACTTTCCGCTGCAGAAGAAAAAAAGATGCAAAGAGCGAAGGCAAAAGAGGCAATGCAAGCTGCCATAGCTTCTTCTCAAGGTGTTGCAGTCAACTTTGAGTCACTGTCAGATGATGATGATATAGCAGCCGACATAGTGGGATCTCTTCGTGGTCCACGTGTGCGAAGGCAACCGCTGCAACCTGCCACCACCTCCATCCCTTCGAGTACCTCTAGTAGAGTACCAGGGTCAAGATCAACACCTACAAGCACAACCACGAGTTCACGCATTGGTGATTTTTTTGTGCCTAGAAACACACTTGGTGCACAACCTTCTTTAGAGGCAACTAGGTGGAATAAGGAGGTGCATGAGCATGCAGATATTGCTTGTGCCGATTTTTGGTACTTCAACAACATCCCTTTCAATGTGGCAAGCTCACCTTACTGGCAAAATTTGGTGACCGCATTGACAGTTGCAGGGAAAGGCTACAAGGCACCTTCGCGCAAAGACTTGAGTGGGAGGTTAGTTTATATTCTTTAAGTTTAATTTATGTTTTTTAAGTTTATTTTATGATTAATTTAAGCTATTTTTTTGTTTACAAATTAAAACTGTGTACTTAATTTCACTTTGTACTTGTAGGTTGCTTTCTAATGCAACTGAAAGGGCAAGGGCAGCAATAGAAGAACAAAGAGAAGAATGGAAAAAATATGGCTGCACTATACTTTCTGATGGGTGGACGGATGGAAAAAACCGTACCATCATTAATTTTTTGGTTTCTTGCAAAAATGAGGTGGTGTTCTTGAAATCCGTGGATGCCTCCAGCATAGTAAAAAATGCAGAAAATTTGGCTAGAATGTTGGAGCAAGTGTGCATGGAGGTTGGGCTTGAAAATGTGGTGCAAATCGTAACTGACAATGCAGCAGCATATGTGGCAGCAGGAAGAATCCTCCAAGATAAACACTACACAATTTTTTGGACACCATGTGCTGCCCATGTCCTTGACCTTCTTTTGGAGGACATAGGCAAATTAGATTGGGTCACACCGATTGTAGAGGATGGAAGGAGGATCACTAAATATATCTACAATCACCCTTGGGTTCTCAGCTTGATGAGGGAGCACACCAAAGGGAGAGAATTGGTGAGACCTGGTGTGACAAGGTTTGCAACGGTTTTCTTAACGTTGCAAAGCATTCTTGGTGCTTTGACGGCTTTGAAACAAATGTTTGTGAGTCAAGCATGGGTAGACTCACCTTATTCGAAGAAGCCAGAAGGAGAAAGAGTTCAAAACATTGTCTTCGAGCCCCTCTTTGCACAAAGAGCAACAAAGATTGTGAAGGTAACTTCAAAACTTTGAGTTTGAATCTAAATTCA
The DNA here is from genome assembly GCA_007258455.2 of Sequoia sempervirens. Taxonomy (NCBI): domain Eukaryota; kingdom Viridiplantae; phylum Streptophyta; class Pinopsida; order Cupressales; family Cupressaceae; genus Sequoia; species Sequoia sempervirens. Next base: position 9,533 of record VDFB02092644.1, on the reverse strand, counting down.
AATTAAACATTTTTCTTGAAGTTAATGTCTTTCATTGTAAATTTGTAAATTACTAAATTGTAACTCTAATCTTTTTTTGCATTTTTAAATTTATATTGTAGGTGTCAGAGCCCTTGGTTAGAGTGCTTCGCTTGGTGGATGGGGATCAAACCCCAATGGCGTATCTTTATGAGGCCATGGATAGGGCCAAGGAGGCTATTAAAAGTTATTATAAGGGGGACAGCCTCAAATTTGATCCCATTTGGGAGATTATTGATAGGAGGTGGAACAATCAACTCCACCAACCTATCCATGCAGCAGGGTACTTCTTGAACCCCCGTTTCATCCACTCAGGCACCTATTCAGATCCTACTGGAGAGGTTATGGAGGGCCTCACTACTTGCATGCAACGGATGACATCCACACCTGATGAGGCAGACTGCATTTTTAATGAATTGCAGAGTTATAGAGAAAAAAGGGGTGCACTCTTCTCTTCAGACCTGGCAAAGAGAGCAGTATCTAGGCTGCCACCAGGTATAAAATTTGAAATTTACAAGTTACAAAAATGAAAAATTGATAATTACAAGTTACAATTTTCTAACTCTTTTTTTGTTTTTTTTGTAGATGTTTGGTGGACACATTGGGGTGGAAAAACCCCAAATCTTCAAAAATTTGCCCTCCGTGTCTTGAGCCAGCCTTGTAGTTCTTCCAATTGTGAGCGCAATTGGAGTTTGTTTGAGGCTATCCACACAAAAAAGAGGAACAAACTCGCTCAAAAACGCCTCAATGACCTTGTTTATGTGCAATATAATCTTCGATTGCGCAGAAGAAAGGTAGAAGAAATATCATATGATGATCCAATTGATTTGGATGAGATAGATCCATACAGTGATTGGACAGGGCGAGGGGAGCAGCCTCCATTGTTTACTAAGGATGAGATTTATGATTTAGAGCGACAGGCAATGGAGGAGGGTGGATTTGCATTCTCATTGGACGACCTTGAGGATGACCCTGAGGAGGAGTCATTGCCAGTGCCACCAGCAGCAGCTGCAGGAGGATCTACATCCAAGATGGAGGTTGAGGAGCCACAGGCACAGCAGGAGCAGACTCCTACGATTAGACCCTCTTCCGGTCCCTTACTGAGATCTAGACATGGGAAGAGGAAGATGTGATTCATGTGAATTTGTAAAAACTGAAATATATTAATGTTTATGTAGTATTTACTTTCAGTTTTACAAAAACAATTTGCTATTTTCATTTTGTTTCAGACTATTATCATATCAACGCATTGAGCACTCAGCATTCCACATGAGGATGCCATTTTGTATCCAATTTTCTTTCATATCAATCAAATACTGCTTGTTTCTTATATGTACTCATTTATTGACTCATTGGATGCATCTTATCTTTGAATTTTGCAAAAAAAAATGCGTTTTTAGTGAAGTTTAAGCAATATTTTAATTTCCCGAGTTTTTTGCCGAGCCGAGTTTTTCGGGCTTGCCGAGTACTTGCAATTGGCGAGTTTTCCAACTATGGGTGAGGCAAAGAGGCCCCACACACACAAGGAAGCCCTTAGAGCACTCCCCTCTCAGCCAGAGAGCGGCTAAACAGCCCCCTCGGCCCTCAATGGTAGACCGCAATCATCCAAGGAGGGTGGTCTACCTCAAAGGGACCATAGTACCTGCTCTCCTCTGTGTGCTTCCAACTTTCCTCCCTAAAATGTTGAGTGAGAAAGAATGATAATTTGGTAGTGGGCAACACGCAGTCCATGTGATAGTTTAGAGGAAGGATTTCCATAGGAGGCCCTTAGAGCACTCCCTTCTCAGCCCAAGAGCGGCTAAACAACTCCCTTGGCCCCCAATGGCAGACTGCAGTCATCCAATGAGGGTGGTCTACCTCGAAGGGACCCTAGTATCTGCTCAACCTATTGGTTCCCTCCCTTAACCAACTACATGATTGTTTGATGTTACAAACAATTGCATCTAATGATTATCATATTGACAATTTACCCATAATTGCACCACGCTATGAGTATTCACGAATGTATCAAGATACTACGAGTTCAATGTAAATAATCATATGAATGTATATGCAATAGTCCCTTATGCTAATCAGTGTTTATATTGATCAATTATCAAATATTAATAACTCCACTAACATCTTTATCAGTATTAAAATCAATTTATCAATCATTAATATTTACATTCATAACATGTTTAACAAATAGTATTTTCTAATTATATGAAGGTATTTTTGATTGCTGATTTAGGGCTATGAAAGTACGCACCTAATACTTACCACTTCGATCTGCAGAAACCTCCAACCAACAATGTCACCTTCTTATACTATGTTTCAATAGAATGATAGATCATCATGGCATTGTTAGTTGTCCAATTCAAGATAACATATTAGCAACATTATAATGATAATAAATAACATCGATTAAACAAATATTATCATGCATAAATTGTATTGATCAATTGCCTATTATGTATTTACTAGTCATCATATATTTAAGTATAAAATAATATCACTGTTTTCTATTCAAAGTCTCATAATTTTAGGCGGGATATGAACCATACTAATACAAACAAATGACTAATCATAGATATGAAGACTACAATATATATATTTATCTATTCACACACATATATCTTGATACTTATTTTACCCTTACATCTAGTAGCTATGATACGAATGTCACAGCAGTGATTACATTCAATGGTTACAGGACATACCTAATCTGCATAAATCAGAATGTGTTCTATATGTTTATAGAATATACCTTTGCTTTTGGTAAGTTTGCATACACTATCTTCACAGGATGGCAGGAAAGTTGCTCTGATACCACTTGTAATGACCCCGTTCTCGTGGAGTCACTTAGCCCTGAATCTTGCATTCAAAGTTTTCTCAAAGGGACATTAGAAGCGTTAGGGTGCAGCAATTGCTACAACCATCACTATTCGATAGTTATAAATAAGCATATTATATATATATATATATATATATATATACATTGTATGGGTTCCACCATCTACGATATATCTATGGATCATAGTATACATACATATATATATATATATCTAATTGTATGTTCACCAATTGTCAGCATGCCATCACATCTTTCTAATATACTTATCCATCCTAGTATACTCCATAAATCATAACATGCCTAAATATACCTGTAAGTCTCTATTGAAGTTTAGATTATTAATACATTAGATATCCGCTATGCCTTCATTCAATGACAATACTTTACCTTTTTAAGGGGTCACGCATCCTCAGCCGCTCACACATTGGCCAATTACAATGCCCCGTTGATTATGATTGTTTTCATAACTTTAACGCCCAGCCTTGTCTTATCTGTAATTTTAAAGTGCTACGATGCCTTCCTCAACATATTGCCACAGAGAGAAGTGCGATGTAATATCTTCAGTCTTTGCCTCATTGAATGATGGTGGACTATTTTGTCTTTGGTGCAGTATTCATTATCTCCAAACTTCAAATGAACGCCCCTCTTAGAAATAGTGTTTGCCTTTCCTCACATGAGGTACTTCTTGTGTCAATACAGGTGCGATAATTCATTAATTCGCAGGTGTTTATCCAACCAAAGTTACAGCATGAAGAAAGTAAAGGCATTTCTTAATTATGAGTTGTGTCTGGAACATTCGATTCCTTGCCCCGTCCTTCTATCCTCCTCAAGGCGATGCCTCTTTTTCCTTCTTTGTCCCTTGCTATGTATTGCGTTCCTTACCACCATACTCCCGTAAGCGATGTGTAATGGAGTAATATCCTATCACTTCTACAATGAAGACATCTCCCGTCAATTATAGAACCATATGTCAGCAATCATGAATACGAGCAATGTAGGAAAGATTCCCCTGCACTAAACCGATCTTCCTTATTCGTCCTTTTTTTCTATCCCTCGTCTCCCAGATATCATGTCTTCCCTTTATGGCTCGACCAAGGGGCGTGACCTTTGGGAAGGCGCTGCATTATGGTTGGCTACTCTAAGTCATTACTAACTACGATTATTATCATTACTTGTAATTTAGAATATAGTTAGGCTTCTAGTCATATTTTCCTTCGAGCATTATAATCATCAAATAATATTTGTATTTTAGGACATAGACTTATATTATTATTATTATTATTACTTATATTATTATTATTATTATTATTATTATTATTACAAAATAAGATATTTATGATACAAATTATAATTAGATCCAATATTATAATATATGTTATTCTAAATTGCAATGGCCCATACTTTAAATAAAATATTATAATAATATTTGCAACTACTCATACTTGGATATTTGTGTCCCGATACATTCAGTACTATATTTTCGGGGGGACATGAAACATAAAGATTCCGATCAGACCAAAAAGTTTCCATAAAAAATGGATGATGACCTCTAAAATGAGTTGAGGAAGAAATTATGTTTTACTTGCAAAGAACCCTAGGCCCCAAGCCATAAGTGTTTTGAAAAGGGAAAATTTTCATAGAAGTATATTCAACTGACGAATCTGCATCAGAAAAATCAGAGCAACAATCTAATTTAGAGGAAAGTGAAGAGGAGACATCAAAAGATTCCAAAGAAGAGAAAGAAATTGAAGGCACCCTTGCCCAAATTTCTAGTTTCCAAAAGAATGAGTCTTTCAAATTCCGTGGAGTCTTGTGTGGGCACTGAATCGTTGTTCTCATAGACACTGGTGCTACGCATAATTTTATTGATGGAGTTGTTGCTTGTAGATAAATCAAGGCTGAAGATTTTGAGGGTTTCAAAGTCATGGTAGTTGATGGTTTTACTCTCACATGCAGAAGGAGAATACCTCAAATGAGCCTTCACTTGGGTAGCTATGAAGTCAAAGATCACATCTATGTGGTAAGTGTTGTGACTTTTTCACACATCGCCCCATTGCAAATGGGGACCCCCTAATTTTTGCTTCGTTTGGGTTTTTTGGGCTTGATTTTGGTTGGTTTTCCTGTTGTCTCTCTCTTTGTTTCTTGTCTTTCCGGGGATGTGCCCATCTTTGAGCTTAAATTTGAAGTTTTGGCTAAGTCTGTAGAATTAGGGTTTGCGCTTTTCAAGTCAATTTGAGGTCAATTTGAGTTGGTTAATTGCATTTTGACTGTTGCATCATGATTAAGACACTTCAAGCTGTTTTCCTGCAAATTTTGAGTTGAAACGGACAACTTGCTATTTTTAGCAATCCAAGGTTCAAGAGCCAATTTCAGGTTTTGCATGTTGGAATTTTCAACGCATGTCTGGAGAATCTTTCTGGGTTTTTCAAGACCTTCACGATGAGTAACATGCAAGCCGAGATATTGATTTTCCACAGCTCAGGCTTCAAAGGCTATTTTTAGGGTTTGCATGCAAAGTTTTTCGGTGCATGTTTGGAGAATATTTATGGGTTTTCTAAGACCTACGCAATGATATAACATGCAAGAGGAGATGATAACTTTCAGCAGTCTTGACTTCGGAGGCTATTTTGAGGGTTTGCATGTTGGAGTCTTCAACGCATGTCTGAATATTCTTTGTGGGTTTTTCAAGAGCTATGCAACAAGGTAACATGCAAGTAGAGTTGGTCACTTTTTCAGACACTTACTATTTTTAGCAGGACCACTCCAGTAGCTGCCCAACACTTCAGCATCACAAACAGAGCAACATGCAACAGAAACGGGGTCAAACGGAAATTTTTTGAGCAACATGCAAATTAGATTAGGGTTTCTAGCTTCAGGACTCAAAACGAAGGGTCAAACGCCAGAATCTCCGAAAACTGATGTATCCCACTACAATCAATATCTTTCAAGGAATCCACTGGTAAAATTTGAAGGCAATCTGAGCACTTACTATTTATAGTAAGTCACTTCTGAAATAGGCTATAAATAGCAAGTCAGCGCGAGACACCAGTGAGAACAGGCCAGTCAACCCATGAGGATCACGTCAGTCAAATTTCAAGTTAAACGGAGTTGCAGAAGTTTTGAAATCAAGCAGTTACTATAAATAGCAAGTCATCTCCAGAAACAGGCTATAAATAGCAGGTCAACACAAGGCGCCAGTGTGAACAGGTCAGTCAGGTAACAAGGATCCAGTGGCACGGATTTCAAGTCAATCCAAGTTGCAAAAGTACAAAATCAGGGGATTTACTAAAAATAGTAAACCAGAGAGGGCAAGGCAGGTGAGGAAGCATGAAAATTTCGAAGTCTAAAGAAATTCCTCCTCCCCCTGTCAAATGCGCCCATGTTAGAGGCTGGCTTGGCAAAATATTTCTAAGTTATAAAAAATTCCTGCAGACCCCTGAAAATGTGCCCAAAGAAACTGGAGGAGCTAGGAAAACTTGTCTAAGGCACGAAATTCCCCCTCACCCCTTAAAATGCGCCCACTTCACAAGGAGATGAAGAAAAAGTTTCTAAGTATGAAAAATTTCCTCCTCCACCCCTGAAATGCGCCCAAGCAAGGGTGGTGGTGAGAAAAATTAACTAAGGCATTTGAGAATTCCTGTAGGCCCACCTAAATGTGCCCAAGGGAGAAGTGGGACACAAAATTTTGCTGAAGCAATCAAAATGGAAGCTCACCTACCTAAGTGTGCCCACAGAGGAGAAGGCATGTGAAAAATCTTCTAAGTACTTGAAACTTTGTTGCACCCAAACCAAATTTTTTGCTTCATCAAGGCATTTTGCATTAAAAAGTCTAAACCTTGCTAAAATGATGTAAAATACAGTTTTGGGCAATATCAAGCATGGAGTTTTTGTCAATAGTTTGTCAGTCAAAGTCAGTTTTATTGAACAGAACCTAAAGCAGAGACTCAGGATAGAGTTTTCACGATGGAGGAGCATCTCATGACGGCGTTTCACATTGCATACGATCATTTCAGTGATCAAAACGGAGTTTTTAATGGTCAAATTATGAAGATTTCTCAGAGGAAAAGCCAGAAAGCGCAACTATAGCCCAGGGGCGCCCAGCTTGTTGAAGGTCAAGATTTTGCTTAAAATGCTCAAGCATCCAGTCAATCTCTTCAGAATCAGTCTGGCTATCCGTCGAGCTATCCAGCGAGGTATTCCGAAACTCACAGCTCCGGAAATCAGCGACAGAAGTTGAAATCCCTAAATTTCCAGATGTGAGAAATTTGTCCTTTTCAGGCAAAAGTGCGCCTCTAGTCTGAGGGCGCCCATCTTAAGGAGGGTGTAAATCTCGACAGTTTCGATGGTGGATACAGTCAATTTGTTCACGACTAGTCTGCTCGTCCAACGAGATATCAAGCGCAGTCATCCAAAGATCAGCTTAAAATGGAGTTTTCACGTTTCTAAGCTTCTCCGTTTGTTCCCAGTGCAAGTACAGGCCAGGGGCGCTGGCTTAAAGGACCCTTCAGATGGCGAAATTTGCAGACAGAGTCTTCCTAACATCAGTAATACTCTAGCCTAGCTCCGCGATGCATCATCCTGCTTGTCGATCTGACGTTCCAGGTGATCGTGGCGGTGATTCTACCAAGCACGTAATTTCACGGGCGGACCAACAAATGATTTGCAGTGTATTTTCACAGTCTAGAGGCACCTAGCCTTTAGGCCTGTCAGATGAGCCCGTTCGCGTTCGAAGTCTTCACGGCTATTGAGCGTAGTCATTTTATCTATTCAACGAGCCTAGCCGTCAGCCTTCGGGATTTGGCAGTTGCTCGTACGTGCGAGGTCTTTAGTGTAATACTGCAAAGCGAAGACGTCCGAAAAATGGCCAAGTCTGGAGCGGTAATTTTAAATAAAATACGCACTGGAGTGTTTGAGGCCTTAGAAGCAGTTTTCTTGCTTCGTCACCTCCAGAGACTTCTCTTGTGGGCTCTTCCAGCTGTCCGTTAAAATAGATAGTGCCTGAATCGAGTCATCCTAGCTCCAGTTACCAGACGTCAAAGTAGGGTATTTGGATGAAAGTTCGGTTTTCGTCAAAATGACACCAGTGCAACATAGAGCCAGGGGCGCTTTTACTTTTGAGGCCCTTAACACAGCTTTCAGGTGTCGTGTATACAGTCGTTGGATGCAGAATGTCTCCAGGCACGCAGTGAGCTTCGTTGCTTGTCAGCAGGGTTCACCGTTCATCGTCGGCAGCCGTTTGAAGCGTCAGATGGCAGTTTGAGAAATGGCCGTCTGGAACCCGTAAAAGCAATTTAATCAAAGGCGCCTAATTTTTCAAGGGGTTAAACAATGGATTTTGCAGTAGTGTCTCCCAGCAGACATTTCTTCCTTGTTCAGTAGGCTTTCCGATGAATTCTTCAGCTCAGTCTCAGCATCACCCGGTCATCCGGAAATCAGTGTCGAAGTTGGCCAGTCGTGATAGTGCTATCAGCTATTAAATAGGGAGTTAATAAAAAATGAAGTATCTTGAGCAAATGGACGCCTATATGCTCAAAAGATGACTTTTCGGAATCGTTGAAGCATAACGATGAATCTCAGAGCTTCAACAAAATTGTCAACTGAAGTTCAAAATATTTGCAATTTTAGCATAAGATGGCGATTTTCTATTTTTGTCGCTAATTGCATGATAATAAATATTTTATTATTCTTTTCAAATTTGAACTTCCAGTCAGTGACAGTGGAACTGAAAGGCAGCCAATCAGAGGACTTCTATTCTTGTTAGGGTTTTGAGTTCTTACAGTTATCAAATTGGTGCGAATTTCTTCTTATTTAACATGGCGCAATCTTCATTGTTATTCACAAGCTTTCAAAGGAAATTCGTATTTCATTAAGAGCAAATCCAATCTTGAGTGGAATTCGTATTTTTCAAAGGCAAATTCATTATCTTCAAAGGGAAATCGAAGTTTATTAATTTCAAAGCAACTTCAAAGATAAAATTCGAATTTCTTCAGAAGAGAAGGCGCATATCTTCAAAGCAAATTCATCCAAAACAATTCGCAAATTCCTCAAAGGCGTTTTCCTTAAACCAATAAAATTTGCAAGTTCTCTAGAGATTCAAAGGCGGATTTCATATTCAAGGGCGAGTTTTATATTTAAAAGGCGAATCCTCAAATTCAACAAAATTCATATTTTCTTCAAAGAAAATTCGAATTTCATTCATATTCAAAGGCGCAAATTTCAAGAGAGGAAAGTTCGTGGTTTTCAAAACAAGGCGAATTCTTCCAGTTCAAGGCAAAATCTACATCAATTCACAGAGGCGATTTTTCCTAACATATCTTTTTGCAGATTCAAGTTCATAATTATCAGCAATCTGAAGAAATCTTGGGCGATTTTCACAGAAGAAGACATAATAAAAACGTCTTTTTCATCCTTCAAATCTCAGATTTCTCACAAAATTCATTGTGCATGTTCCTGAAATTGGCGAATTCTACAAGTCTCAGTATCTGGATCATTCTCATATAATTTCCTCGAGTTGAAATTGTGCGTTTGATTTTTCACGATTTTTTAGCTTCAGAATATTCGTTCTCGAATTGCTAATTTTCTCAAGTGAAAAATCTTTGTACAATCGAGTAGAAGTTGAATTTTCGCAAATCTGACGTTTTGGGTTGTCTTAGAATCCTTTTCTGGACAAAACCCATATCTC